>JASIRB010000362.1:0-25000 GCA_030323885.1 Branchipolynoe longqiensis
GCGGCAAACCCATGCACTGTGGGAATGTCCATGCCACCTCACCCCCCAGCACTTCCGCCAAGCTCGACTTCGGCCCCCTAGGCAACCTTCGTGTGGCAACCCCTCACAAACCGCCCACCTACTGCACCCAGTGCCAGAGGTACGGCCATTACAAGCGAGAATGTAGTGCCACAGATGTCATTTGTGCAAACTGTGTGCTCCCAGGCTATCTCATGGAGGGGTGCACGCTGAACACCAGGTGTACAGCATGTGGGGGCAACCACACCTCCCGAGACCCGCGCTACCTAGAGAAGCGCAGGCTCTGGAGCAGGCTCAACCCCCCCCCCCAAAAAAAACAAAAAACAAACAGGCCAACCCAACCCCACCCCCCACCTCCCCTACCACACACCCAACCGATGCTCAAAACCCAACCCCACACCCACCCCTCCTCTCCCTCCACCCACACCCACCGCACCCCAGCAAAACCACCACAACACACCACCCACACACATAATCCATCGCCACACAAACCCCCAGCCAGATCAACACCATCACACCCAAGTGCGACGCCTGCACCCAAACCCCACACACACCCACACCCAAAACCACACCCACTCCCATACCCACACCCACTCCCACACCCACACCCACACCCACCCCTGCACCCACATGCACACGCACACCCACACCCATGCCAACACCCACTCCCACACCCACTCCCACACCAACACCCCCACCCACACACACCCATGACATACTTCAGGCAATTGAAGACAGTCTCCCTCAAGGAACAGCCAGCGACCCACTGGGTTGCATAATACACATGTTTATCGGATTCCTCCGCACCTCATCCCTCATACTGCAACCCACAACCACCAGACCACCAACCAAACGCAACACCCTGAGTCACCAACATGGATACTCCACATAACAACCACAACACCAACTGCCACACACACCCCACACCACCTCCAACTAACTCCTCCAACCTCACAGTCCTCTCCTGGAACTGTGCAGGCCTACAGACAAAACTGACAACCCTCATCAACAACCAAAAAATGATCGCATAGACGTGGCTATGATCCACCATGCATCAAAGGCAACACCACTTAGCACATCCCCGCAGTGGAATCACTGGTCACGGGCAGACCAAAGGGAGGCACCACCACCTTAGTCAACAACCACATCCATGCCACCAAAATACCAAAGTCCAGAGCCAACACAACGGCTGACACATTGTGTATACGCCTCAAACTGGCCACGACTGGCGTTCGTGAAGAACTACCTACATGACATGCGAGCCAGTGTCAGCTTCCAGGGCAGCACCTCTCCCCTCAACCATCTAAAAATGGTGTCCCCCAGGGAGCTGTCCTCAGCTCCTTCCTCTTTAATGCTGTAGTTGCTGCCCTCATAAGCCGACTGAAAGCAGGCATTACTGAGCGCCACCTCAAACATGTCAAGACCCTGTGCTATGCAGACGACATCGTAGTCTGCTCACATATCAGGGACGTGCCCCTCCTCACGGCAGATGTCCTGCTCCTACTTAGCGACACCTGCCGTGATCTGGGGATAAAAATATCCTCGAACAAAACCAAAGCCATGATGATGTTCACCGATCAGCCTCCCCACCCACTTCGTGCAGCAGACCTGGACGTTGAATGGATGGACACCTCGGAGTCAGGCTTGATCACAAACTCACCATGAGACCACTTGTGAAGCACCTGGCCTCCAGAATGAACAAGAGACTTCTTCTAATGACTAGAATCTCTGGGTTCAACTGGGGAGCCCCAGCTGAAGTGCTCAGTCTCTTCTACAAACAGACCATAGTCTACCCGACCATAGTCCTCAGAACCCTGGCACAGGAAACCATTTCCCGGGCCAAAGAGGACTTCCCTCAAGCCACCATGGTTTCCACCGATGGCTCGCTCAACCCTGACACAGGCCGAGCCGGGGCTGGACACTTCCTACCAGACGGGCAGGCTAGACACCTTATCAGGGTCCCGCACTACTCCTTCACCCTCGATACAGAGCTCACCACCATCCACCATGCACTGGTGGATGGCGGATCTTCATGGTTTAGACAATGTGCACCTATTGGTTTAGGAAATGTGCACCTACTGCATAGTAGTCACTGACTCACCCAATGCAGTCCGCAAGATCAAGGACGACAAAGCTAGCCACTCTCTGGCCACCTTGATCCAGAACACCATCGCCACCAGGCATGAAGCTCTCCTCGACACAGTGCTGGCCTGGGTTCCCTCCCACATAGGACTTGTTGGTAATGACCAGGCCGACTCAGCTGCTCTGGTCGGTTCTCGCCGTCCTGAGATCGACCTCGTCATAGGCCACTCCATATCCAAGCTCAAAGCCACCCACACAAGAGCCACCAAAGCCCTATGGGAGGCCTCCCTCCACCGCACCACCATCAGGAACCCATACTCCATCAGTTGGGCCTGGCACAAAAATGTCAGGGAGTGCCTACCAGTCCCAAAAAACCTCTCTGCATCCATGCAAGAGGCGGTCATGTGTTTCAGGACTGGATACAAGCGGTTCATCGACACCCCTGCATTGCAACAATGTCCCTGCGGTGACCAAATCTTCAATGTCGCCTACATCCTGGCATCATGTGTGGCCTTTGACAGGACCGCCATCCAAGACTTCCTTGGCACACCACACAACGTGTCTGACAACCGAGCTGTGCTCGCCATCCTCACGAGGCTCTCCGAGTCCTCTTGGGAGCCACTCGGCAGATTCTATAGACAGAATTACCACACCTTCGAGATCGTCGGCAGCCCTGAATCCGACAATAACGATGGTGATTAGCAACATCAGGGAGCCACGTGAGGTCCCCAGTCAGGGAGCCCCGTGAGGTCCCCCAGTCAGGGAGCCCTGTGAGGTCCTCAGCAGGGAGCCCCATGAGGTCCCCCAGCAGGGAGCCCCGTGAGGTCCCACCGGACACTGGACCTACACCGGGAGCCCTGTGTGGTCCCGGATACACCGGGTGTGACAAGCCTCGACCCCCACGACTACAACGTCAGTTCCCGCTTCGATCACCGATGGAGTGGGTGCTGGGGGCCACGGATGAAATCACGCCCACCAACCACACCCCGGTCCAGGAGCTCTGTTGGCCCTGGACCACACACCCTGCGACGGGCCCATTGCCCTGTTGCCAATGACACTGGATCCCACTTTGCTCTCCGGTAGAGGTACAGGACCTTGGGCCCCAAGAACGTATTGCTACCTGCCTGGCCACCGCCGCACGACACCACCACCACACAAGACTCTGGGAGGAGCACCCTGCCCCTCCCGCCTACCACCCCTAAAGTTGGATGAAGAAAGAAGAAAAAAAACACAAAAAAAAACCCACCAAAAACGGGCCGTTTTAACGGTTTAGACTCTGTGTGCGCATATTTGCTTAGACACTGCACCTATTGGTTCAACACTGTGTGCACCTATTGGTTTAGACACTGTGCACCTATTGGTTTAGACACTGTGCACCTATTGGTTTAGACAATGTCCACCTATTGGTTTAGGCAATGTGCATCTATTGGTTTAGAGACTGTGCACCTATTGGTTTAGACAATGTGTACCTATTGGTTTAGACAATGTGCACCTATTGGTTTAGACAATGTGCACCTATTGGTTTAGGCAATGTGACCTATTGGTTCAGACAATGTGCACCTATTGGTTTAGACAATGTGCACCTATTGGTTTAGGAAATGTGCACCTATTGGCTTAGACAATGTGCACCTATTGGTTTAGAAAATGTGCACCCATTGGTTTAGACAATGTGCACCTATTGGTTTAGACAATGTGCACCTATTGGTTTAGACAATGTGAACCTATTGGTTTAGACAATGTGCACCTATTGGTTTAGACAATGTGCACCTATTGGTTTAGACTATGTGTACCTATTGGTTTAGGCAATGTCACCTATTGGTTTAGACAATGTGCACCTATTGTTTAGACAATGTGCACCTATTGGTTTAGGCAATGTGCACCTATTGGTTTAGACACTGTGCACCTATTGGTTTAGACAAGGTGCACCTATTGGTTTAGGCAATGTGCATCTAGTGGTTTAGACAATGTGCACCTATTGGTTTAGGCAATGTGAACCTATTGGTTTAGACAATGTGCACCTATTGGTTTAGATAATGTGCACCTATTGGTTTAGACACTGTGCCCCTATTGGTTTAGACAATGTGCACCTATTGGTTTAGACACTGTGTGCACCTATTGGTTCAACACTATGTGCACCTATTGGTTCAAAACTGTGTGCACCTACTGGTTCAACACTGTGTGCACCTATCGCCAAGCCGAAGCCTGCTGCCACAGTTGACTCAGAGAAGTCTGAAGCATCTGCACCATAATATACAAGTAGGCGTGCGATAATGCAAGCACAGCGGGAAGAATACAAGCACATGGGCGATGATAATACGGGCACCTGAGTCATAAATCAAGCTTGGTTGCTGGCTAGTACTGCCGTGTATGCGTTCATTTATGTGAATCACTTGTCTCATTTCTGCTGAGACGTCCGACTTGAGTTGACTTCATAACGACTATTTCCGATGGTGGTGAACATGGACCTGTCACCAAGGTGACACAGCAGGACAGTTCTGAGACAGCGGCTGGGGCTGACTGGCAAGCAGGATATGTGTGTTCTAATAAGACATGCATACGTAATAAGGGGCAGTTAGTTCTTGACGAGACTCCGTCTTCAGGCTGTTTGTTGCGACATTGTTCCCGGCAGCTGTGGCCCCCAAGGGGAGCCCGCCGTTCCACACAGATTTCCCCATTGGCACGTCCCTGTCGATATTTACAGCTCCACATGAAACATGTGTATGTCTTCTGAAAAACACTTCTTGTTTCTCATTAAAATGCATCATCCACAGTGCGACATTTTGACAACCACAACATGTCATCTCGTGTCATAAATAAATCAGAAAATCAATAGCGTTCCATCTATGTCTAATTCACCTACCATGTCCGCGAAACCAATTAATATTTTCACTGAATTTCCTTCAGTGCAAACAAGCTTCGCTCGCTGAGCTATGTTTCAAACTGAAAAGCCCAGTTTGTGTATATAATTCCAATTAACATGGCCGTGAGAATGGTGTGTGCAGACAGACTGGAGAAACACACCATGATGAAGGTGAAAGAGGTATACAGACGTGGTGAATGTGAGAGCGGTGTTACAGTGTCTACACCCATAGGTACACAGTTTCTAAATACACCGTGTCTAAACCAATAGGTCAGCAGTGTCTAAACCAGAATGTACCAACAGTATCTAAGCCAATAGGTGCAGAACAGAAGGTGGACATTCTGTCTAAATCAATATATGCATACTCTACGAATCGTAGCTACGTGATGACTGCATGTACACAATGCATCTGCATGTACACAATGCATCTCATTATGGAGGAAGCTGGCATATTCTAGGCATATATAATGACACATCATTACCCTAGATGCAGATCGAAAAGGTGACGCGGCGATTCTAGTGTTCTGTACTTGAGTCTGTCGTCACGATATATAATTCGAACCTGCGTCTGGAATGTGCTAGGCCATGATCAGTGCGCATGTCAGGAGTCATAAAGTAGGTCATCTTCATCAGGTCAGGCCACACAGACCAGGTCACCAATGTAAGATAGAAACCCAGACCAGGGCACCTACACCAGGTCACAACCAGACTACACCAGGTCACACACACTGAGTCTCCCAGTACCAGGTGCTGGTACTGGGAGACCACGTGACCTGGCATTACCCATTAAGTGGGGCATGAAACCCACCAGTCAGACAACATCAAATAGAGCTCACCGCGTGAATAGTATGCGCTCAGCAAAAGATCACGCGTTCGGAGAGCCTGTTCTTAAAGGCTGTGCTCATTATGTGGGACATGAAGCTGGACTCATGTGGGACATGAAGCCGTGCTCATTGTGTGGGACATGAAGCCGGGCTCATTATTTGGGATATAAATACACATCCGAGATGACAATTTGTGAATGGGCATGATAGCCACGAGAGGTTTGTAGTCAGTTTGAATTTGTACTTCTTTCCGAAAATGTAGTCATGAAATCTTAGTCATCCGAAGCATATCGCTAACCTTTCTTTTTCGATCATGGTGTAGCCACTCTGTGGTTGGTCTAAAGCTCGAGATGCGAGTGCAATAGGTCTGCCATCTTGCATTATGACTGCGCCACGTCCAGATTGACATGCGTTTACTTGAATGACAGTTGATTTGTTTACATCGTACAGAAGCATGGTTTTGTTTACGATAGTAATTGAGTTAACCCATTCAGTTGGTTCATTCTGCTTGACTATTACCCCCAATTTTACCATACGATTAAGCTCGTCATGCGTTTTGTCTTGAATGGTGTATGCAATCCTCCTTGACGGGTCAACACCAGATGGCACATCTTTATTGACATGTATGATAGCGTTTGACTTAAGGAGACCTAAAGCTTGAAAAACATCATTGTATTGGCTTACCAATTTGTCGGCCTCATGGATGCTGTCACCGGCACAGTTGCGAATGTTTGTCGGTACATGAGAGTTCACCTCATCAACCTTTGCTAACACATGCTTGTTTACCGAGTATGGGTGACAGTCTCGAACCACTTGGAACACAATGTCTCTGCCGTTGAGTGAGATCACCGCCTCACAGTCTGGAGTGAATCGATGTCCCAAGAAGGTGATGAGCAAACATCTGGTGTTCGCCAGCTGTGTCAAGGCGATTTTGTCAAACATGCTTCATGGGAGCACGTTCGCCTCCGAACCGGTGTCGAGTTTGAATTTCTCTGGATGTCTGTTGATCCTGATCATCAGGTACCACAGATCGACATCTCGATCTGTGTTGGTCTTGATTTCACTGACAAAGAGATCAGCTCATTGACTTCCACAGGATTTGGGTCGAGTCCACATTGCTAGGGTCAGGTTCATCAACCGTCAATTTGTTGACCCTAGTGGGTTTGCTTCGACACACCTTTCCAAAGTGGCCGATCTTCTTGCATGCGACACAGACCTTCCCTTGTGCCGGGCACAACCCACATCAATGCTCATAGCCGCAGTTTCTGCAGTTTATTTTAACTGCACCGGTGCTGAAGGAGTTGCTCAATTTCCAAGATGGCAGCCTGAATCCAGGCCATATTCGCAGGATTTAATTTTGTCTCTGAGCGCTGAAATGTGCTTTCACTAGCCTGATTATGCAAATTAAAGCGATACAGAGTGATTATTAAGTTCAATTTACCAGTACAGTATGCTTTGAAGGCCTCGGTCAGCACATCAATTTTGTCTTGGTCATTGGGCGCGAAGACCACGTTTGCGAAGATAAATATATATTCTGGTCACGTGGAGGAATATACCACGCTGGACTCATTCAGTTCTTGTAACAACTCCTGCAGCAGTGGCATATATGTCATATGCTCTGATCCATGTTTTCCAGTTAGATCTTGCATTGTTGCTCAGAATTAACTGGCCCAGTGCCCTGAGCCCCGGCAGCATGTTGGTAGGTGGCATTGTCCTTATCTGACACCATGTGAAAGTATGATGTCTGAACACTTTGACTTCTGGTTACCGAGTGAATTTATTTGCCATCCAGGTCACCAAGGCAGCTGGCTCCCATGCCCCCCTATCACGTGATCAGTTTAAGATTTCTTTGGTCTTTGCATGTGCCTGGGAATCTACTATCCATATATTACATGTGGGACATGAAACCGCACTCATTATGTGGGACATGAAACCGGATTCATTCAAACTTGTTTCCAAAGAATCTCTGATGGCGATTGTAGTCATCAAAATGAGATTGAAATAAAGCTGCATTAAATCACATACAAAATCAAGTTTTCATGGTTATTATGACTAACATCAGGAATAAATGTGTTTGAATGCTTTATGCATTGTCTAAACCAAACAAAAATGAAAAATGTATGAATTCTCGAGGGCATCGTAAAGGCCAAATTAGAACAGAACACAGATGCACCAAATGTCCTTATTGGGGGTCAGAGAGATTCCTGAGTGAGGCCAATCTTGGGGAGATCGATCTTCCTGGGTATAAGAACAAAATGGGCCAAATCTTACAAAAGGTCAAGAACTCTTTCACAAATAACTGATTCGATACTAGAAAGCATTGAAACAATGCCAAGCAGAGGCATTCATATCGCCCATTTGAACTGCCAAAGCCTTACAAACAAGTTAGACTTACTAATGGATAAGTTTGCCATACTAACACTGGTTAAATGGTAACTACACAAATGGCATGCTGAACATACCAGGTTACAGGTTACTCGTTAATGCATAATGACAGACAATCTAGAGGTGCTGGCGTAGCCATGTATATAAAAAAAAACACATAGCAACAGATGACAAGCTAACAATACATAACAGCACTAGCAACAACCTAGAGGCCACGCGCTGAGGCCACACCACAGCAAGGGTTCTCTCTGAACTGCATAGTTCATCTTAAACTATATGAGCTGTCTTTCCCTCAAAATGGCAAGGAAGGGCATTAAAACTGTTCTATATGGTGAACTCGTTTTAATTCACCAATTTTATTTTTAAAAGAATGTTAATGTTTGTTCTTAGTCAACGATGTTAACTATAGTAGTAGGTCTTTGTGTGTGTACGGGTCTTTTCATATGGCAGAAGTAGTTTTAGTGAACCCAAACTTAAGCGATCTTCATTCCGTCAGCCTCTCAAATGACCTTAGTTTGAGAACACTTCAGTTGAGCACTCCTCTTGTCAAATATTTATCTGTTTTTGTAGTTTTTTCCCCAATAGCGAAAACCAATGTCCGTTGAGTCCAGGTAAAGATAAGCATTAAGATTGCCAACCATGACAACTTATTTTCTAGGAAATTATGTGAAATTAATGATAATAACCTCAGGTACACTGTGCAAGTAGTAAAACGTGTTGTTAAGCATAAGGTTGAGTTCAGCATTGTACACATGAATTGACTGTAATATTAACAGTATGAAGAGATTTTCCCCAAAGAACATTATTTGGATATAGGGGCCTAATTACCGTTATAAGTAGCCCCTGGTTATGCATCCTGGGCAGACCGTTTTCCTTGATGTACGGTCTGAATCCGGCCATAAGGACCAGGCTGAAGCATCAAGGCTCCAGCTATCAGTGAGTGTCGTACAACTGTCTCACCCAATCACGGTGCCTTAGGAATTAGAGCTTTGAACCAACACGGTTCAGTCCAGTGTGACCGAGTCGTCTTCTTAGCACTGGTTACCTCCACACGTTGCCTCCACTCGGTGCCTCAAGCACAGTTCCACCATTTGGGTGTAGGCAGTAAGCAAGTCCAGTCGAACAGCTGATCGACCTCAAGCCTGACCCACTCAAGTGTGTCCATTGGGTCGCAGGTGTAGGAGGGGATAATGACAATTAACCAATGCCTCCAACTCACTGTTCGGGTCTGCATGTACACAGGCATGTCCATTGGGTCTCAGGTCTGGCTGGAAGTCTCAGCTGAAGAGCTGTACGAGCCAGGCACCTACATCAGGGCCAATTCCCACTGGCCGGCTCCACTTGGGCCTGGCTGAGGGGAGCGTATGGGTGGAGGCTCTTTGTTTCAGTTGACAGCATTGTTTTTTGGTCCTATTCCCCTCCTCAGGTGAGGGTGTAAGCCCGTTCAAACACATGTTGCTATGTGTCTGTCTGGTAGTCACACAGCCAATATGCAAACTCAACATCAAGTTGCCAACCGAGACTGACAGCGCCAACTGAGTCCACAATAATGCGAATTAAACCAGACAAATTCCACAGGTAACCAATGTCACACTGTGGGAGACGCCCACTCTCAACAGGCTGGTTGCAAACCGACACAGGAAGGCATTTACTCTTTTCTGTTTGGACTGGCCTAACTAACAGACATGGAAATAATGCCCAGCTCCCTCGGTGTATAGCGCTAGTTACATGTAAACCGAGTTGTTACCAAGCTTCTTCAAAACTCCTCTGCAGTAATTCTGACTGTAATTCCACTGTCCCTCTGTGCAGTCCTCCTTGCTGTGTTTGTGCAGGCCGGGTGCTGCCCGTTGCTCAAACCTCAGAGAGGGTAAGCAACCTCCCAATCTGACAACCTCACTAGCAGCCAGAAATACTAACTACCGGTGGCCAACAATTTGGAAAACCAAGCAAATTTGTAATTTAAAATGTACAACTTACCTTAGTAAGTCTGCCAACCTAGTGTAAAATATTCCGACTTTTTAGATCCTTTCCATAAATAAATAATAATTTAAATTAATTCTAAAATATCTCCTTTTCACGAAACTCATATGTGAAGCTTTAAGAAAACTGTTTTAATCATCCAGTCATTATAATAATATTCTATTATAATAAAGTCATAATAATATTCCAATTATATAAGTAGCCCTATAAATCCGCTCTAATAATACCTAATTCATTCTATCATGTTGGTAAATACATATCCATAATATTCAAACCAAGTTGTGAAACCGTGGTAGATTATGTATATTAAGTGAAGTAATAATTAATATCAGATCGTTCTAAGGTTCTACATCAAATATAACCACTGGGGATAAGAACTCTGGAAAATTACAAACTGTATTGGTATATTTACATGTATTACTGAATTGAAGTCTGTTGGTATTATATATTGTATAAAGGGAGGTAAATGCTGAAACTAAGGCCAACATATACAGTTGTGGCAGACTGTGGTTTCTTCAACCAGACAAATAGTCTGTGAAGAATGCCACAGAATGGGTAAAATAATTAAGTTAACAAGTTCTGTATGCCTGTTATGGTATGACTTACAGATGCCAGTATCTGAGGGAGTGTTAGCACACAGGTGACAATGCATGGAGGCTGTGTGTGTGTGGGAGTGTGCGCAGGACCTGCCAAATCCAGGAGTCCGGCTGGAGGTGGGAGGTGGAGTGTAGGTGTGGTGAGCCCTCCCTGCCCCACCTGGTGGCAGTTTGCTTAACTAAAGATGATGCAATATGTAATTCCGAAGTAAGGCATGTAGAAACTCCCACTATTTTGGAGTTGTCCCAATTTAGGGGACTGGTGACCCCTGGTGTTATGTAAAGATAAATAGGGTTGGTACTCCCATGTAAGTGTGATTGGTGAACTTGATGGAAAAATATGTATCTGACTTGGGGTAGGTGGGTTGCCTCCCCCCCCCCCACTCCCTTACCAGCTGGTGGGAGTGGTCTGGGTCCACCCACTCTCACCCTGCTTCCCCCCAGCACTGACTGGAGGAGTTCAGCCAATGAAATGCCATGTCTCTGACTAAGGAGACTCCCAGCAACTGTGTAGCTGTATTTTGAATGTGTTCCATCTGAATAAAAAAGCTGGGTAGGGGGTGTGGCAGGCAGATGACCTGGAGACAGCACAGCAGGAGGAGCTAGCCACCCATCCCTACTAGACTTTACCACACTTAATTTCTGTTGGGTTACTATTTCTTGGAACTGATATAGTTAGCGGATATAGTAAGCGGATCATCGCTTGAGTAATATCATACATTAGTGCTTTCCGGCCTCCACACACAGAAGTTAGTTAGGGTTCTGTTTTCTATAAAGATTCTAGCTAACACTAAGTTGGGCTTGTACACAAGTGGTATATGATCAATAAACTAAACAGTAAAAGACTTTTCAAGTAAAAAATGGAAGATGGATACCTGGTATAAAAAATATATATTAAAAAAAAGGACTGAGAGGAAAATGGAAAAAATACAATGTTGTGTGTTCCTGCACGTTGCCCTGCATCGCCCTGTACCACACTGACCAGTATAAAGAGGTTTTCCCCAATACTGCACCGCTCTGCACCCAGATCCACACCCACACTGCACCGCCCTATACCATATTTCACCGCCCTATGTCACACTGCAGCGCCCTGTAAAATATTCTGATAAAACGCATTCGTGGGGGAATGCAAATGGTCTATAATGGTAAATGGTATATAGTGCCAGGTGCATGAATGTATTTATGTAGTTTCTGGTGATCCTTTACTTATGGTCAATAGTCATTATTTATTAGGTAGATGATGTGAAAGAGGCACTAGAGATAGTGTGTAAGGGGCACTTGGAGCTCTACCCACTATCCCCTCCCCCTCTGTTAGTCACGGATCACCACACACTCAGCTCAGGCAGGTGGTGGCCAAGCAGCCACACCGCATGGTGGTGGTGGGCAGATCACGGTAGCCATGGTGACACAGGAATGCTTGATGTTCATTGGTTCACTGTAAATGCTTGATTCTCATTGGAGAACACGATCAGGTGGTATGCCATACCAGATCCATGTACCACTATACATAATAAACCTGAGGGCATTGTCTCTCTCTCTACTTTCAATCTTTATACTCTTCCTTTCTCTTCTTGCCTGTATTGATTTCATTATAGCCTGCCTACACAACCACAGATTCCAGCTGCACTGCCCTATGCCACACTGCACCCCACTACACCTCACTACACTTACACTGCACAGGCCTATGCCACACTGCACCCACCCCCACACTGCACCATCCTGTCATACTGCACCACTCTGCACCCACACCCACACCCACACTGCACCCACACTGCACCCACACCCACACCCACACCCACACTGCACCGCGCTGTACCACATTGTGCCACACTGCATCCACACCCACACTGCATCACCCTATTCCACATGGTACCGCCCTATATAATGTGTATGCAGGTATTGCAGGACTTGCAACAACTAAGGGAGTTTGACGCCCCTGCCCTGCAGAGTTGTAAACCACTGCCTTGTGGTACAGGTTCTTGACAGAACCGAAGGCTAAGGGAGCAAACCCTAAACAGAAAACCATGTCACTGTGGCAGCATTAAGGGCGGTTGATGTATGGAACTCCCCACATCTCCCGACCAGCTACTGCAGGGACAAATAGCTTTGTGCCTGTCTTGACATGCTCTTGCCAGTGTGAAACCTCTATTTGCTCCCCGAGAGAGTGCCGCTGGTAACTTGCAAAAGCCAGCAGCACTTCAACACTTTTGCAGGCAACTTTCATGAAATGTTAAATGGAGAGCGGCAGTCAAGTAATGAAAGCAGTCTTTGTCGCATCGCAACCAACAGCATGATGATGATGACCGCCCTACACCACACTACCCACAACCACTCGCCCTACACCGCCCTACATACAACCTCTACTCTCTCCTGCTCTACCTCCTGCCACGCGCCCCAGTCCTTCTCCGTCAATCCTTCTTGTGTGCACTTTGCGACACCGGCTGATCCTGTCCCAACCTTCAGGCGAAACCTTCTTGAATCATCAATCCCTTTATCCGCACTTAAAACCTTCCCACCAACTTGCTAGTTCGCTTATGTGGAAAAGCTACTTACATGTTCCCCATGAGCTCCAAGTTCACACCGTATTCAAGTTTGCAATACACACAAAGCAACGTACAAGCAGAACGATATATCCAAAAGATTGAAAAACAAAACATGATAAAAAGCGAAACAAGATAATCAAAACATCAATTTAGCTTCATTAATTTATAGAAACACTCCTTAGAATTGGAACTGCCTCCAATGCAAAGGGTTTTGACATCCAGAATGCCAACAACACAACACAGGCTAAAACCAAATGTGCAAAACACACACCAAAACAGGAATTCAGAAAACTACAATGTAAAAAACAAAAAATGATATGACAAACACGCAGGCAGACCTCTACCAATACACAACACATGAATACAAAAACTAGAAGGGAGAATGCTGAGTAGGAATATGACAAAATCATCGAACGTCAGTAAACAACCGATCATGTTGGTCAGTGCACTCTCAGTGAGTGGACTGCCCACGTGAGTGAACTGTCAGTGAATGGACTGTCAGTGAGTGGACTGTCAGTGAGTGGACTGTCAGTGAGTGGATTGTCAGTGGGTGGACTGACAGTGAGTTGACTGTCAGTGAGTTGACTGTCAGTGAGTGGACTTTGAGTGAGTGGACTGTTGGAGAATGGACTGTGAGTGAGTGACATGTGGGTGAGTGGACTGTCAGTGAGTGGACTGTCAGTGGGTGGACTGTCAGTGAGTTGACTGCCAGTGAGTTGACTGTCAGTGAGTGGAGTTTGAGTGAGTGGACTGTGGGTGAGTGGACTCTCAGTGAGTGGACTGCCCACATGAGTGAACTGTCACTGAGGGAAGGCTGCGTGAGTGGACTGTGAGTGAGTGGGCTGTCAGTGATTCGAATGTGAGTGAGTGGACTGTGAGTAAGCAGACTGTTGGTGAGTGGACTGTCAGTGAGTTGACTGTGAGTCAGTGGACTGTGGGTGAGTGCACTGTCAGTGAGTGCACTGTCAGTGAGTGGACTATGGATGTGGGGACTGTGAGTGATTGGACTGTGAGTGAGTGGACTGTGGGTGAGTGGACTGTTGGCAAGTGGACTGTGGGTGAGTGGACTGTAAGTGAGTGGACTGTAAGTGGGTGAATTGTCTGTGAGTGGACTGTCAGTGATTGGACTGTTGGTGAGTGGACTGTGGGTGAGTGGACTGTGGGTGAGTGGATTGTGAGTGAGTGGACGGTCACTGTGTGGAATGTCAGTGAGTGGACTGTGGGTGAGTGGACTGCAAGTGAGTGGACTTTCAGTGGGTGAATGGTCTGTGAGTGGATTGGGTGAGTGGGTGAGTGGGTGAGTGGACTGTTGGTGAGTGGACTGTGAGTGAGTGGACTATCAGTGAGTGGACTGTCAGTGAATGGACTGTCATTGTGTGGACTGGCAGTGAGTGGACTGTCAGTGAGTGGGCTGTGGGTGAGTGGACTGTGGGTGAGTGGACTGTTGGTGAGTGGACTGTTGTTGAGTGGACTGTGGGTGAGTTGACTGTCAGTGAGGGGACTATGAGTGAGGGGACTGTTGGTCAGTGAACTGTCAGTGAGGGAATTGTCAGTGAGTGGATTGTGAGTGAGTGGACTGCGGGTGAGTGGACTGTTAGTGAGTGGACTGTGAGTGAGTGGACTGTTGGTGAGTGGACTGTGAGTGAGTGGACTATGAGTGAGTGGACTATGAGTGAGTGGACTGTTAATGAGTGGACTGTGAGTGAGTGGAGTGGACTGTCAGTGTGTGGACTGTGAGTGAGTGGACTGTGGGTGAGCGGACTGTTAGTGAGTGGACTGTGATGGAGTGGAGTGTCAGTGAGTGGACTGTTAGTGAGTGGACTGTGGGTGAGCGGACTGTTAGTGAGTGGACTGTGAGTGAGTGGACTGTGAGTGAGTGGACTGTTAGTGAGTGGACTGTTAGTGAGTGGACTGTGAGTGAGTGGACTGTTGGTGAGTGGACTGTGAGTGAGTGGACTGTGAGTGAGTGGACTGTGGGTGAGTGGACTGTTAGTGAGTGGATTGTGAGTGAGTGGATTGTGAGTGAGTGGACTGTGAGTGCATGGACTGTGAGTGAGTGGACTTTGAGTGAGTGGACTGTGAGTGAGTGGAATGTGGGTGAGTGGACTGTTAGTGAGTGGGCTGTGAGTGAGTGGACTGTGAGTGAGTGGACTGTGAGTGAGTGGACTGTGAGTGAGTGGACTTTGAGTGAGTGGACTGTCAGTGAGTGGACTGTCAGTAAGTGGGCTGTCAGTGAGTGGACTGTTGATGAGTGGACTGTCAGTGTGTGGACTGTGAGTGAGTGGATGTGAGTTAGTGGACAGTGGGTGAGCAGACTGTTAGTGAGTGGACGGTGAGTGAGTGCAGTGTCAGTGAGTGGACTGTTAGTGAGTGGACTGTGGGTGAGTGGACTGTGAGTGAGTGGACTATTAGTGAGTGGACTATGAGTGAGTGGACTGTGAGTGAGTGAGTGGACTGTCAGTGAGTGGACTGTGGGTGAGTGGACTGGTAGTGAGTGGACTGTGAGTGAGTGGACTCTGACTGAGTGGACTGTTAGTGAGTGGACTGTGAGTGAGCCGACTGTGAGTGAGTGAGTGGACTGTCAGTGAGTGGACTGTGGGTGAGTGGACTGTTAGTGAGTGGACTGTGAGTGAGTGGACGCTGAGTGAGTGGACTGTCAGTGAGTGGACTTTGAGGGAGTGGACTGTGGGTGAGTGAATTCTCAGTGACTGGACTCTCAGTGAGTGGACTGCCCATGTGAGTGAACTGTCACTGAGGGGACTGTGCTTGAGTGGACTATAAGTGAGTGGGCTGTCAGTGATTGGACTGTGAGTGAGTGGACTGTGAGTAAGTGGAATGTCAGTGAGTGGACTGTCAGTGAGTGTGCTGTGGCTGAGTGGACTGTCAGTGTGTGGACTCTCAGTGTGTGGACTCTCAGTATGTGGATTGTCAGTGAGTGGACAATTAGTGAGTGGACTCTCAGTGTGTGGACTGTCAGTGAGTGGACTGTTAGTGTGTGGACTGTGGGTGTGTTGACTGTGGGTGATTGGACTGTTAGTGTGTGGACTGTTAGTGAATGGACTGTTAGTGTGTGGACTGTGGGTGTGTGGACTGTTAGTGAGTGGACTGTTAGTGTGTGGACTGTCAGTGAGTGGACTGTTAGTGAGTGGATTGTGGGTGAGTGGACTGTCAGTGAGTGGACTGTTAGTGAGTGGACTGTTAGTGAGTGGACTGTTAGTGTGTGGACTGTGAGTGAGTGGACTGTGAGTGAGTGGACTGTGAGTGAGTGGACTGTTAGTGTGTGGACTGTCAGTGAGTGGACTGTCAGTGAGTGGACTGTTAGTGTGTGGACTGTTAGTGAGTGGACTGTTAGTGAGTGGATTGTGGGTGAGTGGACTGTTAGTGAGTGGACTGTTAGTGAGTGGACTGTTAGTGTGTGGACTGTCAGTGAGTGGAATGTGAGTGAGTGGACTGTTAGTGTGTGGACTGTCAGTGAGTGGACTGTTAGTGAGTGGACTGTTAGTGTGTGGACTGTTAGTGAGTGGACTGTTAGTGTGTGGACTGTCAGTGAGTGGACTGTGGGTGAGTGGACTGTTAGTGTGTGGACTGTTAGTGAGTGGATTGTGGGTGAGTGGACTGTTAGTGAGTGGACTGTTAGTGAGTGGACTGTTAGTGTGTGGACTGTCAGTGAGTGGACTGTGAGTGAGTGGACTGTTAGTTTGTGGACTGTTAGTGAGTGGATTGTGGGTGAGGGGACTGCCAGTGAGTGGACTGTGGGTGAGTGGACTGTGAGTGAGTGGACTTTGAGTGAGTGGATTGTGGATGCGTGGGCTGTGAGTTAGTGGACTGGTGGTGAGTGGACTGTTGGTGACTGCACTGTGAGTGAGTGAAATGTTGGTGAGTGGACTGTGACTGAGTGGACGTGAGTGAGTGGACTATGGGTGAGTGGACTGTGAGTGAGTGAACTTTTGGTGAATGGACTGTTGGTGAGTGGGCTGTGTGTGAATGGACTGTTGGTGAATGGACTGTGAGTGAGTGGACTGTCATTGAGTGGACTGGCAGTGAGTGGACTGTGGGTGAGTGGACTGTCAGTGAGTGGACTGTCAGTGAGTGGACTGTCAGTGAGTGGACTGTCAGTGAGTGGACTGCCAGTGAATGGACTGTCAGAGTGTTGACTGTCAGTGAGTGGACTGTCAGTGAGTGGACTTTTGGTGCCTGGACTGTGAGTGAGTGGACTGTGGGTGAGTGGACTGTCACGGAATGGGCTGTCAGTGAATGGAATGTCAGTGAGTGGACTGTCAATGAGTTGACTGTGGACTGTCAGTAAGTGGACTGTCAGTGAGTGGACTTTTGGTGAGTCGGACTGTTGGTCAGTGGACTGTCAGTAAGTGGACTGTCAGTGAGTGGACTGGCAGTGAGTGGACTGTGAGTGAGTGGACTGTCAGTGAGTGGACTGTCAGTGAGTGGACTGTCAGTGAGTGGACTGGGAGTGAGTGGACTGTCAGTGAGTGGACTGTAGGTGAGTGGACTGTTGGTGAGTGGACTGTCAGTGAGTAGACTGTCAGTGAGTGGACTGTCAGTGAGTGGACTGTGGGTGAGTGGACTGTTGGTGAGTGGAGTGTCAGTGAGTGGACTGTGGGTGAGTGGACTGTTGGTGAGTGGACTGTCAGTGAGTGGACTGTCAGTGAGTGGACTGTCAGTGAGTGGACTGTCAGTGAGTGGACTGTGGGTGAGTGGACTGTTGGTGAGTGGACTGTCCGTGAGTGGACTGTGGGTGAGTGGACTGTTGGTGAGTGGACTGTCAGTCAGGGACTGTTGGTGAGTGGACTGTCAGTAAGTGGACTGTGAGTGAGTGGACTGGCAGTGAGTGGACTGTCAGTGAGTGGACTGTCAGTGAGTGGACTGTCACTGAGTGGACTGTGGGTGAGTGGACTGTTGCTGAGTGGACTGTCAGTGAGTGGACTGTTGGTGAGTGGACTGTCAGTAAGTGGACTGTGAGTGAGTGGACTGGCAGTGAGTGGACTGTGGGTGAGTGGACTGTTGGTGAGTGGACTGTCAGTGAGTGGACTGTCAGTGAGTGGACTGTCAGTGAGTGGACTGTGGGTGAGTGGACTGTTGCTGAGTGGACTGTCAGTGAGTGGACTGTTGGTGAGTGGACTGTCAGTAAGTGGACTGTTAGTGTGTGGACTGGCAGTGAGTGGACTGTGGGTGAGTGGACTGTTGGTGAGTGGACTGTCAGTGAGTGGACTGTCAGTGAGTGGAATGTCAGTGAGTGGACTGTGGGCGAGTGGACTGTCGGTGAGTGGACTCTGGGTGAGTGGACTGTCATTCAGTGGACTGTTAGTGAGTGGACTGTGAGTGAGTGGACTGTCAGTGGGTGCACTCTCAGTGAGTGGCCTCTCAGTGAGTGGACTGTTCGTGAGTGGACTGTGAGTGAGTAGGCTGTCAGTGATTGGACTGTGAGTGAGTGGACTGTGGGTGAACTGACTGTCAGTGAGTGCACTGTCAGTCTGTGGACTGTGAGTGAGTGGACTTTGGTTGAGGGGACTGTGAGTGAGGGGACTGTGAGTTAGTGGATTGTGAGTGATTGGACTGTTGGTGAGTGGACTGTGGGTGAGTGGACTGTGAGTGAGTGGACTGTTGACGATTGTACTGTTGGTGAGTGGACTGTGGCTGAGTGGACTGTGGGTGCGTGAACTGTGAGTGAGTGAACTGTCACTGTGGGGACTGTCAGTGAGTGGATTGTGGTTGAGTGGACTCTCAGTGAGGGGACTCGGCATGAGTGGACTGTGAGTGAGTGGGCTCTCAGTGATTGTACTGTGAGTGAGTGGAATGTGGGTGAGTGGACTATCAGTGAGTGGACTGTCAGTGTGTGGACTGTCCATGAGTGGACTGTCGTGAGGGGACTGTGAGTGAGTGGACTGTGGGTGAGTGGAATGTGACTGAGTGGACTGTCAGTGATTGGACTGTTGGTGAGTGGACTGTGGGTGAGTGGACTGTCGGTGATTGCGCTGTTGGTGAGTGGACTGTGGGTGAGTTGTCTGTGAGTGAGTGGACTGTCACTGTGTGGACTCTCAGTGAGTGGATTGTGGCTGAGTGGACTGTCAGTGAGTGGACTGTCAGTGTGTGGACTGTCTGTGAGTGGACTGTTGGTGAGTGGACTGTCAGTGAATGGACTGTCAGTGAGTGGGCTGTGAGTGAGTGGACTGTGGATGAGTGGGCTCTAAGTGAGTGCACTGTGAGTGAGTGCACTGTGAGTGAGTGGTATGTTGGTGAGTGGACTGTGAGTGAGTGGAGGTGAGTGAGTAGACTGTGAGTGAGAGGACTGTGGGTGAGTGGACTGTTGGTGAGTGGATTATGAGTGAGTGGACTGTGAGTGCGTGGACTGTTGGTGAATGGACTGTGAGTGAGTGGACTGTGGGTGAGTGGACTTTGAGTGAGTGGACTGTCAGTGAGTGGACTGTCAGTGAGTGGACTGTGATTGAGTGGACTGCCAGTGAGTGGACTGTGAGTGAGTGAACTGTGGGTGAGTGGACTGTCAGTGAGTGGACTGTTAGTGAGCGGACTGTTGGTGAGTGGACTGTCAGTGAGTGGACTGTGGGTGAGTGGACTGTCAGTGAATGGACTGTGGGTGAGTGGACTGTGGGTGAGTGGACTGTGGGTAAGTGGACGAGGAGTATGTGAACTGTTGGTGACTGGACTATGAGTGAGTGGACTGTCACTGAGTTGACTGTGAGTGAGTGGACTGTGGGTGAATTGACTGTGAGTGAGTGCACTGTCAGTGAGTGCACTGTGGTTGAATGGACTGTGAGTGAGTGCACTGTCAGTGGTCGGTTGATCGTTGTTGTGTTACATCCTTAACACGTGAAGTGACACGAGAAGTGACACCCGACGTGACACGGGAAGTGACGCATGTGAGGTGACGGACCTGAGGTGACACGCGACGCCACACGCGACGTGACGTACGTGAAGTGACACGTGAAGTGACACGCGAAGTGACACGCGAAGTGGCACGTGAAGTGACACGCGAAGTGACGCACGTGAAGTGACACGTGACGTGACACGCGACGTGACATGCGACGTGACGCACGTGAACTGACACATTAGGTGGATACTACACACAGTTAGTCAGTTCAATCCTCCTGGCACTGTTCCAGTGCCGGAAACTTTAGACAGGAACAACCACAGGATTTTCAAGCTCTCAGTTTCTCAAGGCGTATTGAAAACCCAAGTCAGATTTCATAGAAAAACAAATAGGGTGAACTGTCACAGTGTACTACTTCTGTAATATTAACTATGGATCCTAACAAAATATATCCTTAGAATGGGCTTAAATAGTTCTTTGCCGTCTATATGAAGAAAATGCTCCAATCAATAGTCCAATATTTATTTGAAATTACATTAAAATAAAGAAATAAGAGAAATAATCTTATTTAGCCTATATTCTGCACAGTAGGCCTACTTGGTCTGGGGAGGCTAATGAGGTCACGAGATTGGCCTAATTGGTTAAATGCCTCCCTGCATAATGGGTGTTTCAAAGTGAGCGTCCAAAGGGGTGAGGTTATAAATTCACTGGTTATTCTGTATATGCTGTCTCAACTCATTAGCTAATGCACCAGTATCTAAGTTGGATATATATGATCAAATGTAAGTAGTTGTTTTAATTTTCACAAAATTATATTTCATCGGACCATGCAACTTTAACAAGCTCTGTAGTGTCCTACCACCCCGACACCCCCGGTGGGGGGTACCGGTGTAGCAGGAAATCGCAAACCCTGTAAATCGCAAACCCCCACTTGTGATTTCCTAGGAAATCGCAAACCCCCATGCCATATATGGGCATGGGGGGTTGCGATTTCCTAGGAAATCGCATATCCCCCCTGGAGATCGCAAACCCCCCATTCTCGATGTCGGACATCCGGCCACCTATGCTACTCCCATAGAAACAACATTAGAACTACCCTATCTATCACAATGATTTCTGCTTTTTGGTGCTTTGAAAGCAAATTTCTCTTGTTTCTATTAAATAGTTCAGATCTTTCTCTATAATTTCATGTTCAGCTTTTTTTTTATCAGCCAATTGGAAGTTCTTGAATTTATTTGGCGAAAATAGTTTTTGAGGCCATGATCTGGTAAGGCTAACACTGGCACTGACACTCAGAATATCCCAACTTTCACTATTATCTCTGTTTTTATTACTTTCAGATAAAATTGCTCTTAGGTTAAATTAAATACCTCAGATCTTCCTCTTCAATCGCGCATTGAGATATTTTTAATCGATTCGATGAAAGTTTTTAAATTTATTTTACAAAAATAAATGCTCCCCATAGACATAGCATTGCCGCAGCCCACATCACGGCGTATTTTACCCTTCGTGGGCTAGTTTCCGCGGTTGTGACGTCATGCCGACATCGAGAATTCGGCGGCGGCGGCGATTTGTTTACTTTACGTTCGTCGATTCGAAAATATAACTGTTAATATCTCCGCCGTTACGGCAGTAGCCTTAATAACGCTTCGAATTTAGGGTTAAATTGGTCAAATTTCACTTATTTGGTAGCTAATTCTGTTAAATATGATCGCAAACCCCCCATTCGGCGGCGGCGGCGATTTGTTTACTTTACGTTCGTCGATTCGAAAATATAACTGTTAATATCTCCGCCGTTACGGCGGTAGCCTTAATAACGCTTCGAATTTAGGGTTAAATTGGTCAAATTTCACTTATTTGGTTACCAATTTAACCCTAAATTCGAAGCGTTATTAAGGCTACCGCCGCATTGGCGGCGATATTACTAGTTATATTTTCGAATCGACGAACGTAAAGTAAACAAATCGCCGCCGCCGCCAGTATGGAACGCGACGTCGATTTGTTTACATTACGTTCGGCGATTAATATCGCCGCCAATGCGGCGGTAGCCTTAATAACGCTTCGAATTTAGGGTTAATTTAATGAAATTTCACGATTTGAGTATGTAATTCTGTTAAATATGGTCGCATTGAATAGATTTGGCCCGAATCGGTCCCAAAACACAGGGGGGTTTGCGATTTCCAGGGGGGGTTTGTGATTTCCTAGTAAATCGCAAACCCCGGGGTGTGCAATTTCCAGGGGTTTGCGATTTACTGCCACACCGGCATGCGCCACTGCGCAGTGCATGACCCTGTGAAGTTTCTACCTCTACTACTTTGGCGCAATGTGACCAGGCCCCCAGCTGCTCACTCTTGGTGCGGATTGCGCGTTTCCTGCTGTATGCTAGTAGTTTCCTGTTGTACGCTAGTAGTTTCCTGTTGTATGCTAGTAGTTTCCTGTTGTATGCTAGTAGTTTCCTGTTTGCGCAAGTAGTTTCCTGCTGTATGCTAGTAGTTTCCTGCTGTATGCTAGTAGTTTCCTGCTGTACGCTAGTAGTTTCCTGATGTATGCTAGTAGTTTCCTGCTGTATGCTAGTAGTTTCCTGCTGTATGCTAGTAGTTTCCTGCTGTATGCTAGTAGTTTCCTGCTTACACTAGTAGTTTCCTGCTGTATGCTAGTAGTTTCCTGCTGTATGCTAGTAGTTTCCTGCTGTGTGCTAATAGTTTCCTGCTGTATGCTAGTAGTTTCCTGCTTACACTAGTAGTTTCCTGCTGTATGCTAGTAGTTTCCTGCTGTATGCTAGTAGTTTCCTGCTGTGCGCTAGTAGTTTCCTGTTACCCGGAAGGCTTATAGACATCTATGTATGCAAACGTATATACCTCCATACATATATAAACACATGTGTATATATAACCATATATGGGAGTGGAGTGGGATTACTGTACCTGTGGGGTATATTCATCTCTCACTACCTGTTGTTCTGTTTGTGAATAACAAGAGATTTAATGTCACTGATGAATATATTTACTGAAGGTATTTATCACAATATCGTTTCCTATAATTGTTATAGACGACGTTTTGTAATTAACTCTTTTCTATTGTTAATTGATATTTTTATTATTCTGGTATTATTGTTATTAATGGTTATTATTGGTATTAATGTTCTTATTATATGTTTAAAATATCCTTCAAATTGTACATGTTACGTTGTAACATGAATAATTCATCACAACAAGCGAGCCCACAATGTAACCACGTAACGTAGCTAACACCTGAAACTGGTAATGGCAGGTAGTCCAATTGCACGTCACAAGTTGAGCAGTAACTACAGTAACTAACGTAACCATCATAGTAACATCACAATTACTTAGCTTGTTTCAAATCGGTAGCTGCTGTAACTGACACTCATACGGTTGAGTTGGTAGAATGAACACCCCATTATAGGGATTTTCTAAACCATCCCACCCTCCCCACTTTTAATTGTGCATGTTATTCGTAACATGGGTAATTTACGGGGCGGAGATTCCTGCATAACGAGGCGATAGGTGGTGCCACCAGTAACTCCACCACTACCGCTAGGGGCGATCCGACCCGACTCGACCGGCTTTGATTCCCGCCAAATCGGTCATGAGTTCATTCCCCGTCTCGTTCAAACCACCACAACCCGCCTGGCTGCAGACAATGCTATACCTATTCAGTTTTCAATAGTTTTCAAGTCGATTACCAACAGTTTTCAAGTCGACTACATATGTTAACACAGTCTACATGCTATCTGTGTTACTCCTATCGTGTCGCTGGCCGTGCAAGTGTGTCGATGATTTCATGCTACCCGTGTTGCTCCTGTCTTATCGCCTAGCCGCGCAAGTGTGTCGAGGATTCATGGTCGACGTCTCGACTGACGGTATCATAGAAAACAACAAATATTTCACTATAGATTCGACGATATTGGCGAAGTAAACCTCTTATTGTGTCATCCAGTGTGTCGACGGGTCGACGGCCTGTGTGTCGACTTGGTATCGGGACGGATGACGTTCAGCTAAAGAAGTTGGAAAAAATCGACAATCAACCGACTTGTGTGTCGACGATCGCTTCCACTATTCACAAATAGACAATTCATTCTTTTATTAACCAATTTTCTCGATCTCAACTTCAAATTCGACTTGTTAGAGCATTTATTTTTATATAATTCTCGACGGAATTACTGACGGCGAGGTATGGACCTCGGGACGCTAGAACCAGGCCAAGGGTTTTACGTGGCCGCCATAGCCCAGCAGCTAAAGCGTATAAAACAGCTTCGAGATCGGCAAGGAGCACGGAAAGCATCGTCAGATTCGACTTGTTATAGCCATTTTCCAGTTCTTACTCCACGTAACGCCATGTAAAGTCACGAAACGCCACGTAACGCCACATTTAAATTTTATTATTACCCTCTGATTCTGCTTGTTATATACTTTAATTTATATCAGAATTACTGATTGGCTTGGCACGGTGAGGTACGGACCTCGGGACGCTAGAACCTGGCCCAGGGTTCGACGCGGCCGCCATAGCCCAGCACCTAAAGCGTATGAAAGAGCTTCGAGATCAGCAAGGAGCCCGGACAGCTATTTCATTACATTTCATTACAGAGAGCTATTTCATTACATTGACATTACAGACATTTACATTTTATCTATTTACACCAAATACATGGTCAATGACAATTCACCAAGTTACCTCACAATTTTACTACATCTTTAGGCGAGGTACGGACCTAGGGACGCTAGAACCAGGCCCAGGGTTCTATGTGGCCGCCATAGCCGTGGCCGCTATTTGTATCTGATAACAACGATGAATGAGTGTCAACGATTTGTTTGTCGGTTAGGAACTGATGTTTATTCGACAATTTTGTC